>CM032485.1:1207643-1234777 GCA_019059595.1 Marasmia exigua | reverse complement strand
GGCGACTGGACTCTCTCTAGTCGACTTGATTCTCTAGCACTGCGGCAGGATATAGTTTCCCACAGTATTCTTTACCGCATAACTGTTTGATCTACTCCCTGCATGAATGCTGCTGAATTCTTACATCGAACCACTCGCAAGCGATTGTCAATCCATCCTCATCATCTCGATGGATGGCTCAGTTCTGTGGAACGGTTTGGCTGCAGGAGTATAGGACTAAGGTACCTTCAATAGAAGAGCGTCTTTCTTAAAAAGGCTAGCAACACATTAGCGATCTCTCTGATTGCGCTGATGTTCATGGGCGGCGTTGATTACTTTCGCTGACTCGCTTGCTCGTTTGTCCGCCTCTAGCATAAAAATAATGCTTACATTTTTTAAATAACAATCAGCGCTACACTTTCCTACCGCGGCCTGTACATACTCGTTTCCCAACACTATTTAAACGCTTCCTGTCCACTGAATACATTGAACCTTTTCTTATATTGTTTGCTGTAGAATAAGGTCGCATAATGGAGGATAAATAACGGTCATCTTTCAGGAGTTTCCGATTGATTTGTTTTCCTATTTCAAATTCAATGGAGCTGTTTCTCGTTGAGATGGAAGTCTGGATAGTTGAAAATTTAGAAAGAAAAGAAAAAAAAAGAATAACTATTTAGTTACAATCACAACATTCACAATACGGAGAGCAGTATGATAGATCAGATGATAACAGAGAACCAGTTTACAGCTTAGATTAAATCAAAATTTGTATTAATCGAAGATTAAATAGTTTTTTTAGATTTTCGCGTTGCATTATAACTATAATTTATTAAGACGGAAATTACCACGAAATTTATTATGTAATACAACATTATCTGCTCACATATTTTGCTCGACGTTTCGGCTAAATTACAGCAGCCGTGGTCACAAGCGGACTAGCGGTGCACGGCGTCGTCTGCTGGGGCCGGGCTGTGAATCTTCGGACATTTTCCAATTTTAATCCGGCACTAGAATTCGCGAATTAAAACCGGAAAATGTGTCAGTGAAGCTACTCCGACACACTACACTAACAATATCGGTGTTTGTTTGCGTTAGCAACGGCCTAGCACGGGGCTTGCACTTGTTAATTACTGGATTCCATGTCGCTGATATTTTAAATCCATCTTCCCGATTGAAAGTCTTATACTTATTGATCTCAATCGCTTCACGTACTATCCTGGTATGAATATGACGAACGGCTGATAAGGTTTTTGGGTCATGGAGTTCCATCCAGTGATTAACTGATTTTTCCGGTTGTTGTATGTTATATTACATAATACATTTTGTGTTAATTCCCGTCTTAATTAATTATAATCTAAGGTTACATTACAATACAATAGGAACCTCAAAATACACTCATCACCTGAAATGGATACAGAAAAGATAGCCAAATAATACATTTTAATTTATTTTGATTAATGGCGTTGGGAGGTTACGTAGATGGGATGGATATGTTTTATGCTAGAAGTGATAAACGAGCAAGCTGGTCACCTAATGGTAAGCAATCACCACCGCCCGTAGACACTCTTATTTGATAGAAATGGGGTGAGCCTTGCGTCTCATAGCCATTGCGACCAGTAGATGATCTATTGTAGCAGCCCGTGGACACTCGTAACACTTGTATATTCACAAGTATATCATTATTAAATTGTACGCCGTGTGGTCCCGCCAAAGTAGAATAGGCCACCCTCACTCTTACCGAGCTGTCGTAAAAAGCGACTAAGGTAAAGCTGCTGGCATGATCATCAGCACCCAGTGAAGGAAAACTCTGCATTTATATCAAAACCCTCGCCAACCCATCTGCCAAGCGTGGTGAGTATAGCAATTACCCCTCATGTGATTGAGGGAGGCCTGTGCTCCAGCAGTGGGAACTTAAATGGGCTGACGATGATTACAGAGAGAAATTGTTATTCATTAAAAAAATAAAATTCTTCTTAAATATCGGGAACGAACGCTAGTCGTTCCCGATATTTAAGAAGTAATTTGGTTAAAAATTAGATATAATAAGAAAATAATAGATAGATAGATAGATATACTTTATTGCACAAGAAAAAAACACAACTTAAAAAAAACTAGGCATTACAGAAACTGAATTGTAAAATCTTAGTAGTTTATCCGCCTTCCTCTAGTTCTGTATATCTATTAATACTATTTATGAAAAAACCAAGGTCATAGACATATCCCAATGAATTGCATGCCTCAAGTGGCAATTGGCAGCGCACATTGCAAGGAGATCAGACGGCCGGTGGGAAGAAAGGTTCTCGAGTATGGGCTGCGTATAGGAGGTGCCGTGGCTATACGAATTATAAAGAGGTAAATCCCACAGACAATGGCGACGCTTATAGGCAATTCGAAATCATGAAACGCTTGCTTGATGTAATTGACACCTAGCGTCATCTATTGGTATAAAATGGAACTAATGTCCCGAAACGAAGTAAGGGCGGGTCACTAGTACGTCATAAAAAGAGAGCCGTGTAAATGAAATAGCTGAGTTTGACTTTTGTTGATCAGCATATCTGACTCAGTTATACTACTCCGCGAGTTATACATATCGCGCGTCAATTTAGCCCTTTTACCGGCATTTTAACAATGTTAGCACAGAAAGGGCTTGTTATTCAGAGCTCTGTGCAGTGTGCTAACTGAATTACTGCATTGTGTACACACTGTGTTATACATGGTGGTCTAAGGCACAAATGGTATATTGAAGTTAGGACCTAACAAGGCTTTTGATACTGCTCGAAAGTACAGTATTCCAAAAAATCAAGAAAAATCTACTGATTTCAGGAAAAACACAAAAAATAACTTTCATCATATAAGTACATGGTGTGATTCAGAAAATAATTAAATAATTATACCCCTAATCAAGCATACAATAAGCCGTCAGAGGAAATAGATGCAAATGATAACCACATTGTCAAACCTGACAGATGACAGACATCATCATCGACATGTCATATCCGCCATGTTTTTTTGCCTCTCTGTATTGCTATATATTTCTGTGAATTTTTCTTGGCTGCGCACTTGTGACTCCGCTGGTGTTGAGTCCGTTTGTGCTGGCAATCACTTACCATCAGGTGTTCCATCTGTTCGTCTGCCACCTATCACGTAAAAAAACGCTCTAGCCTATGATTTGTCCACATCAGCCATTAAATATTCGCAGCATGAGCGAACCAGTTGACACTGAGAGGTGGCCGCGTGGTGCGATAACGAGTTTATTTTTAAACAAACGGAGATATTGCGAGCATAGGGGAGCTAGGGATGCGAACACTTACGGGAAAATCATCGATCCTTTATATAGGACTAGTGGTCCGCCCTAACTTCGTTTCCGGAGTTAAGTTTCATACTAATTTTGAACCCCCGTTTTACATTACATACATTTGTACATTGTATCTCTGTATACCTAGCTTTTAAGTTTTGTATGTTGTGCTATATGCCGTTTGGTCCCCGACAGAGTAGAATAGGCCACCCTCACTTTTACCGAGGTGTCGTCAAAGGCGACTAAGGTAAAGTTGCTGGCATGATCATCAGCACCCAGAGAAGGAAAACTCTGCATTTATACCAAAACCCTCGCCAACCCGTCTGCCAAGCGTGGTGAGTATGGTAATTACCCCTCATGTGAGGGAGGCCCGTGCCCCAGCAGTGGGGACTGAAATGGGCTGACGATGTTGTGCAATAAATGAGTATCTATCTACCCCATTAGGGGGTAAATCTACAAAAATATTCCTTAATGCTCTTTTGCGCTATACAAGAAATCCCTGTGCAAAATTTCAAGTTTCTAATCGCCTTATTTACCGCCTTTACATTATGGTTTTGCAATAAATGATTGAGTATTGAGTATTGAGTATTTCAAATCGCGATCTAAAGTTATTACCGTACTAAAACTCATGTCATCCTATTCCAACACGCAATGTTAAAAACCCAATTACGACAAAAAACGACGCTGAAAAAGTATAAAACAATATTTTCAGAATACTGAACTGAACAAAGTTGCTAATGTAGATGCAAGTAAATGGACACAGTAGACTTTACCAAGATGCCTTCGTCGTCAATTTACAATAATGTCATACAATACTATTCTGAAGTATGCAATATTCATTATGTAGAGATAAATTTTCATGTTTGGAAATCCGCAGTCACACGTTGTCAAAGTGCTTCGGTAGGTAGGTAGGTATATGTAACGTGTGACTACGCCTTTCCAAACATGAAAATGTATCTCTACATAGTGAATATTGCATACTTCAGAATAATATTGTATGACATTATTGTAAATTGACAACGAAGGCATCTTGGTAAAGTCTACTGTGTCCATTTACTTGCATCTACATTAGCAACTTTGTTCAGTTCAGTATTCTGAAAATCTTGTTTTATACTTTTTCAGCGTCGTTTTTTGTCGTAGTTGGGTTTAAGTTTTTTCCCTTTTTTTTATTGTACTATTTTGGTGTCCAAGTGTATTTTTGGCGCATAATATAAACAACAATTATATTAAATAAATAAATGAACGAAAAACTAGCTCGTAAAAACGCTCGTGGATCGTAGCGCGTATAGCAACACGGTTTCCCCGTATGAAGCTCCCAGTATTTCGTAGTAGCGACGCACATTTGCGTCGATGGCAGCGAATAGGTCATCAATTAGTGAATTAAGTCGTTAGTATTATATAGATTGGATGTTACATAATATATTAAGAGGACCTGGGAAGATTTCTTAATCGATCTAATTCTGCTCTTACTCTTATCGCTCAGATTAAACATGTTATTGCTAGTATATATAAATATTATTCCTTTATGTATTTTTACTAAGTACTATACTGTTTTTATTTATGTATTTATACTCATCTATGTACTGGCGGCGCCACAAAAGTTAAGCGATGACCTTGAGTGCGCAGAAACCATTTTCAGTACAAAGTGAGATATTTCAATAGTGCGCAAACTAACGGTCAGCGCTACACTTTCGTGCTGCGACTTGTAATTATTTTGCGTTAATACAGAAGTCTAGCGGGCGCAATACTAAATTTTGTGACAAGCTTTATAGCTCATAACCAACAGAATATCAACAAAAGTTGGTAGAATCGGTGCTTAGTCATAAATAACCGCCAAGAAATATTGCTGCAGTCAAACCGTTCCATAAAACTGAGATGGACTGGACTGCATTTCATTATGACAAGGATGGAACGACAATCGTTTACATGTGGTTAGATGTGAAAATTCCGCATCTTTTCTAGCAATTTACATTGCACTTTTTTACACAAACACTATTAATTGGCCGTGTGGTTCCCGGCAGAGTAGAATAGGCCACCCTCACTCTTACCGAGGTGTCGTAAAAGGCGACTAAGGTAAAGCTGCTGGCATGATCATCAGCACCCAGAGAAGGAAAACTCTGAATTTATATCAAAACCCTCGCCAACCCGTCTGCCAAGCGTGGTGAGTATGGCAATTACCCCTCATGTGATTGAGGGAGGCCCGTGCCCCAGCAGTAAGGACTTAAATGGGCTGATGATGATGATGATGACATAAACACATTTTATGAAAATATACTAAATACACTTCCAGTTACAGATAAACACCGCATGCAAAAGATAAATATTAAAGGAAATCTACATTAACATTCAGTAGTTAATCTAAGTTAAATGTAATAAATTAAATTAAATTAACTGGATCTTTTCTAAAAAAAAATTTAAAATATTTCACAACATCACATACATTGATCTGACTCCGAGATGGGTAGCTCAAGCACCTGTGTTACGGACATCAGAACCAACAGCGGAATTACAAATATATACATATAATACTTTTCTTTTGTAAATACACACGTATAAATACATAGGAAACACCCAGACCAATACAAACAGACATGTTCATGCACACAAATGTTTGTACTGTGCGGGGATCGAACCCGCAACTCTTGGGCCAAAAGCAGCGTTCACTACCACTGTTCGAAACGGGTCGTTCAATTCTTAAATTCAAATGTATTTTATTGCGAATGTAGGTACAAGAGATGTTATGTACATTTGTCATAAGTTCGGCTATAATTTGCCTAACAAGGCTTGCAATATCGTATATAAATATGTATCGAGGTGTAGATTACAAAGTATTTCGATTATTATTAAATTCAAAATGCGAGCATTAATTATAGCACAACATGCATTCAAACTTAAGCTATTTGCTTTAAGGCTAATCAAGGTATACAAGTTAATAAAGATAAAAGATAAAAAATTCTTTATTCAATTTAGTTCCACACATAACACTTATGAATGTCAAAATAGGTACATAATATCTACCTATAGGTTCGGAATGTCGATTTCTACTGAGAAGACACCAGCAAGAAACTCAATAGTTACTCTTTTCAAATATTGATGATGTTACAGACTTTCAATTGAGAAGAGAAAAAAATACAATTATGAAGGTTAATAGACTACTATGAATAACAACTCAAAAGATTAATCAATTAACATGACCAAGAATCCTTATCATTTAAATAGTCTTGTACACTATAGTAACCTTTCTTCATTAGGCAGGTTTTGATATGAGACTTAAACTTATCCAGTGATAGGTTAATGACATTTTGTGGTATCTTATTAAATATCTTAATACTTAAGCCAACAAATGAATTACCGATTTTATGAAGTCTGATGAGTCTACGTACGTGAGAGTTTGACCCCAACCTAGATAATTTGAATTCAGTATATCGATATATAGTTCCCATCTCTAACCATATCGCGTGTCGAGGTTTCAATACATTGTTGACGGGTTATTTGACACAAAAACGTGAGTGTGGTTATATATTGCAACTGTGGAAAGTTGACCCAATACATCCAATCTTGTTGAATCCATATAATTATCCTCCCACCGATTCAGCTACTTTTTACTTTTTACAGCCAATCTTTACAATCAGCAACGTATATAGGATTCTTACAGTGTACAAGTGTGTGCGCAGATACAAGTGTACTCTTGGCTGCCTCGGTGGCGCAGTGGTTAGTGGGTCGCACTTTAAAGCGACGGCTGCTCGAGAGGGCCCGAGTTCGATCCCCAGGTCGGGCCAACAATTTGTACCTAAGTTTTCGGTAAGAAATTCTTAGTGTCAGTTGGCGGTCTTGTACCCCCGTTCCTCGGAAAGCACGTTAAGCCGATGGTCCTGCGCCTAATCCCTCTCCGGTCGTGTCACGCTGGTGTCCCATCGGAATATGAGTGTAAGGGGATAGAGAGTGCACTTGTATTTGCGCACACACTTGAGCACTATAATATATCCTGCGTACGTGGCTGATCGTTGAGATTGGCCGCCGTAGCCGTAATCGGTTGGAGGATATTACTCTTGATTTTATACATGTTTTTTGAATGGCTGACGAGCAGACGGATCACGTGAATGTAAGCGCCGCCGTCCCTGGATACACAACCGCATCGCCAGTGGAATCACAAGTACGCAGCCAACATTTAAGCCCCCCTTTCCCTGGATTGGGCTTCCGGTACCCTTACGCAGCGAAACACAGCACAGTGCTGCTTCACGTCGGTTTTCTCTGAGGCCGTTGTATAACTCCGGTCGAGCCAGCCCTCTATCACAGTTGACATGATTCAGTTCTCAGATGGACTGGTTCTTGCGGAGGTCAGACAGCAGGCGCTTCATTGTAATTGCGAGACTTACGAAAGCTTAGATCATGGTCCAAACGTACCCAACTTCGAAGCGACAGCTGTATATACAACTGAGAGTGATACTAATATGGGTTATCTATCTGGTTATCTTTGATGCAAATAAATGAATAAAATATAAATAAATAAAATATATGTATCTATCTATCTATCTGTATGGTTGGCGTACTAAAGTATTTGCAAATGTATCTCGATGGATGGCGGTCTCGAATACTGTGCGTTTTTCGCGGAACTTTCTACCACGTACCTCAGTTTTGTGGAACAGTTTACCTATAGGAGTATTTCCCGACGGCTACGACTTAGGGACCTTCGAGAGAAGAGTGTACTCCTTTTTAAAAAGGCCTGCAACGCATTAGCGATCTCTCTGATTTCGCGGATTTTAATGGGCGGCGATGATTGCTTTCCATCAGGTGACTCGCTTGCTCGTTTGTCGCCTCTAAATATTTGTAAAACCTTTGTTAACTAAAACAGTGTTCTAAAGCAGTTTTCAATATTTGACATTTTTTATAACAATCTTTTGCAAATTGTAAATAAATAACACACATAAAAATTTCATCTTGTGTTCAGGCAGGACGCAGCTCATGTCGAATCAAGCACTTACAAATTTCGGCAGCTTAGTAACGCGTTCAGTGAATCACCAGGATTGTAGAAGGTGTGGGTTCGAGTCCCGCCTGAAAATGAGATGAAAGTTTTAAGTGTGTTATTTACTTAAAAGCAGTTTTCATAATTTTTTCGAAAATTTTGTTTCAAACGTCAATCCTGCTCTATAGCACCGTGTTAGCTGACGAAGGTTTATTGAAGGTATATGAATAAAGACATAAAACCCAATGACATATTTGGTAGTGACCCTGCATATGTCAAAGGTCTTGGTTTCGATCCCAGGACATACATTCGTGTGTTGAACACTTGCTGTTGGGGGTTTACTAAATAATTTCTCTGTTATCTTTTTTTATAGTGACACAGTAGATTGGCTCTCTTCAGCCTGATGGTAAGCAAGAGGAGAGCCCCCGTTGCCTCCGCAGGCACTGCCAAACTGGCACGGGAGATGCTTCTTCACTCTTCGTTAGAAGGAATCCATATTGCGGGAAGGAGGATATACGTGCGCTGGCAACGAGTTCCATTTCTTGATACCGTGTGAGAGCCACACTTCGTCATGAATCGGCCAGCTCGACTGGAGTGATACCATGTCTTCACAGAAAATCGGCTTGAAGCAACACTGTGCTGTGTTTCGCTGCGTACCGGAGGCTCAATCCGGGGTAAAGGGGTTAGAAAGGTTAGCAGCGCACTTGTGACTCTACTGGTGTCGCGGGTGTCCATTGATGATGGCAATTGCTTACCATCAGGTGATCCGCCTGCTCGTCTGCCAACTGTCACATAAAAAAAAAACTGATGGTTTTCTGGTATTCGTCTCTCTTTCTCTCTCTTCAGTGGGTCTCCCTCACTGCTGAGGATCGCGACTCCGTTTGATTCCGTCAACCAGTTGCCTCCATCGGTCCCGTTCTGGAGTGGAGTGGAGTGCTTCACTAACAGCTATATTTAATTCTTCTGCTATTTGGTCCGACCATCGTTTGGGACTTCCGCCTCTTGGTCTTTTACCGTTGATTTTACCAGCCACCACAAGGCGTTCCAATTTGCTTGTGTTCCTTCGTGCCTGGTATCCGTAACACAAGAGTAAGTGCGGATCTAGTCTTGCGCCGTCTAAAATCAATGTAAATACATCTGTACCACGTTTGTAAGTTACATCGGCATAATTCGCCTACGGAGAAGAGCAAGTTAAATCCGATTGATTACGATTGCAAAAGCAGTTGAAATACAGACTTTATTGCGTTACGTTAGGATTGTATACAATAAATCCAGAGAGGAATGCTATCTACCTCTTAAATGCACTCGCACCGAATATGGCGCTGACGCATCAACCAATAAGAAACTGTAATTTTTGGCGCGCGTAAATGGAGCGTTGTGATTCGTTAAGAATTTGCCGCAGTTTTCAAAAATAAGACTCATGCGCTGGTACGGTCAGCATCAAAAGTAGCTAAACACTTAAGTACCATGTCAAAGTAACTGTTCTGCCTCTGACAGTCAGTTTTTAAGGGGTACGTAAAAATGTTACTTCGACATGGTACTAAAGTGTTAAGCTACTTTTGATGCTGACTGTACATTGGTGTAACTTATAAAATTGGTTAAACTGTACCCAAATAACGTAACCTAATTCAGACCTCTTATTATTTATGTATTAGAATTTATTGTCGCACTAACTATGGCGACACAATTATTCAAGTTATTTAGATCCTCAGAATCATCCTAGGGTATTTTAGTCCGAAAATCCGCCACGGTATCCAAGTTTCATTTTAAACATAAGCCACCAGAATATCTTGGCTGTTTTGCTCGAGTTGTAAGGCAGTTGGGTGAATTATTTGGTCGTCTGCAACGAACAAAGTTGATTCGGGAGACAGAAACACAAATCTTTAGTTAGTGATTTCGCAATCAAGTCATTTGAGTCGCGGTTTGTGATTTAGCGTTGTCTTTTTGCCAATTTGTTTTCTTGTTTTATACTTAGATTGGTTTAGTCTAAATTATTTTTCTCAAAATTGTTCGCGGAAATGGACCTATGACAATAAAACATTTTATACGCTTTACCAATAAAGAGAGAAATCTAAGTTTAATCATGGACTAACTATATATAGTCCATGGTTTAATACAATATTGATCATCTTAGTTATCATTAAATGTTGGTTTTTATTGAAATATTTATTTTTTAAATTATCATTTAATATGGCGGAAGTGACGTAGCCCTGAGGCTTAACGTATTGTGATGTCGGTGCTATATGTACTATAAAAAAGTTTAGACGACTTTAAGTTACTTAATGTTACTGTAATTACCTTTTTTTTAATCAACGTGAGCAAAAGCGTTATTCATATCCGATCATATATCCGAGTCATCACTCGGCATGACAAATGAATGGAGAAAAAAAATAAAGTGTCAAAATCGTGATGACGTCACTGGAGGATTTTGACACTTTATTTTTTTCTCCATCAATATCTTTTCAAAAATTCGGAAATTATTTTTCTTCAATTTCTATGATTTTAACCTAAAAATAGTATTCGGAATATGAGTTTTGGTTGTATTGTCCATTCGAACATTATTTTGAAAACCTTCTTCGAAATAAATCGATATTGCTGTATTGAGATAAAATGTTTGAAATTGCAGATAGTAATATCCTCCAACCGATTACGGCTACGGCGGCCAATCTCGGCGATATATTATAGGGATCAAGTGTGTACGCAAATACAAGTGCACTCTCTATTTCCTTACCCTCATATTCCGATGGGACACTACTGTGACACGACCGGTGAGGGATCGGACTCAAGACAACGGCTTAACGTTCTTTCCGAGGTACGGCGGTACAAGACCGCCAACTTCCAGACTCCGGGCTGACACTAAAAATTTCTGACCGAAAACTAAACTAAACCGTCATTTTAAAGTGCGACCCATTAACCACTGCGCCACAGAGAAAATGCAGATAAATGATTAAAAGAAAGAAGAAAGAAAGAAAATACATTTATTGACCATCACAATACACAGGAAGCAAAGTTATAACAGTTGGTAAAAGGTTTAAAAAACATAAATTTTACACAGAAGAGGGACAAAGAAATGTGGATAGTGTGGTCAACCAGGTCCCGATCTCAGCATTAGCTGCTACTACAATATCTGCATTGCCGCAGCAGCGCTGGTATTCTGGCGGGACCTGTTTGCGAGCGAGTGTGATCGTGTGGTGTAGATAAATTAATAAAAATATATACTTATACACGTACATTTAATAGATAATGTGGTAGATATAATAATATTCGTATTTGCACCATCCAATCGAACAGATTGCATTCCTACCAAAATAATAATAATAATAACAGTGATTTGCAATCTGTTCTGATCGCACAATGATAAATGACACAGCTAGCTATTGAATAAACAGCCAAGGCAATAAAAAAAACTCATAAATATCGTGTTATTTAAAAAAAGAACAATACGTATTAATAAAACCGGGAAGCTAACTTACCATATTCAATAAAATTCGAAATGGATGAATGCAACTCAATACAAAAAAAACAATACGTAGGTATTTAAAAATCGAAGACTTCAGCGCTTAGCGTGGCCGAAAATTGTTGTCGATTTTTCGAGTTCATTTCATTTTATTTGTATAACCTAACGTAGTGATTATATTCTCTTTGGTATAACCCATAGTTACACATTTCCTTTGAATTCCCTTGTGTTACTGGAGAAAAGCGCTATACAAGCCCATGCCGCAATTAAGCATTGATGGATTCGGATGGACGACAATGCTTGTACTGCAGAAATATGAGTACCTCTGCGGCCATAAACTAGAGTCCGCCATCAAAAATGTCCCATGATAGATATGCAAAAATATCCCTTCCGATGCGCTACTTCTGATACCGTAAACATTCAAATGTCATTTTAGTTTTTTATTATATAGGGAGCTGGATTCTGGCGCTAGGAGTCAAACACTCCGCGTGGGTTGATGCAATTCAAAAGTTTTAGACCCAAAATTGTGGGATGGGGTTCCAAATAAAACCAGGGACTTGGGAATCAGTTCTTCTATATTTACAATCTTAGCGTCGTCTTTACGTCGTCCGCCATTCGTCTTCTCTCATCTCCCTCTCTCTCTCTCTCTCTCTCGCACGTCATTCTAATTCAAACATCGAACTCATACACGTTCCTTGGCATGCATCTGCCGATCAACAATCCCACACTCGGCCATCCTAGTGTGGGATTGGTGATCGGTACTACTAAAAAGATAAATAAACATAATGCAATTTTACTACCTGCTCGGTTGCTGGTCGAGAAGAACCGGCAAGACACCGCCAGTTCACTCTTTTAAATCGCCAAACTTTCATACAATGTTGTCATCATCATACCAAGCCAAGTTTAGGATAATGAGAAAACTGCTTCAGCCTTCTGATCCACATAAGTATTTGAATCTAAGTAATTCAAAGTACTCCAAAATAGAAAGACCGCGTAATCGCCTAGCAGCAAGCCGCGACGCTGAGCTTAAGACATTTGCATACTCTAGGGCGTAGACATCGGCAAATTTGATTATAATTACCGACTTCCCTAACTTCTACCGATGTTTGTGGTTTAAAAGTTCGCGAGTCGAGATTTTGGACGCTAATCAGATGTGGCATTTGGAAATTAACAGGATTTTCGTTTTGTTGTGGAAACAAAAGTTGAAAAAAATAGGTATTGTAAGGTCATCGTCAGTCCATTTAAGTCCCCACTGCTGGGGCACGGGTCTCCCTCAATCACATGAGGGGTAATTGCCATACTCACCACGCTTGGCAGACGGTTTGGCGAGGGTTTTGATATAAATGCAGAGTTTTCCTTCTCTGGGTGCTGATGATCATGCCAGCAGCTTTACCTTAGTCGCCTTTTACGACACCTCGGTAAGAGTGAGGGTGGCCTATTCTACTCTGCCGGGGACCATACGGCCTACTGTAAGGTATTTTTTTTAAAAGGTACACAGAACAGATCTACAGCAAATACACATTTAACAGGACAAAACTTAATATGAAGCACAAACACAACCAGTATGTGTTCACAACATGGGAAGCGAAAATTTAATTATATTACTATAGATGCAATATAAATAAATGTTCGCTTCCCATGTTGTGAAATTAGCAGTACCATATAACATGAAATTAGTATATATAAATTTACATCAAAAGCTTAGATATAACTAAATAAAACTAAAACGAGTACGATAAGATAATATATACGTTGATAAATATAAATACATATACACAATGTTTATAAAATAGATCATCATCATCATCATCATCAGCCTATCGCAGCCCACTGCTGGACGTAGGCCTCTCCAATTGTTAGCCACTGTGATCTATCCATGGCTTCTCATATCCAGCTCTTGCTAGCCATCCTGCGCAGATCGTCTCCCCACCTAGCCAGAGGGCGCCCTACATTACGTTTGCCAAGACGCGGTCTTCACTCTAGATCTCGTTTACCCCATCGGTTGTCGGTTCTGCGGCTAATATGGCCAGCCCACTGCCAATTAAGCTTGCTAACTCGGTATAATAATAGATAAATATTGTTATATACATTCCTGACCTCAAAGTCAAGGACACACGTTTTCTACTGTAATTCGCTATTAAGGTAAAAAAATTTTTTTTTATTAATTATAATATTCTATTTAAAGCTGATCTCCATTCAGAGATAGTGGAATTATAGATATCATTTTTTTTGTGTTCTTGCAAGAGTTTGTTATAATTTCAACACATTCTGTACCTATATTGGGTTATGGGAAGATTTGAAAGTGACATGTAAACTCATGCAACTGTTGGTCTATTTGTTGGTATCCTACAAAAGCTATCATCATCATCATAATTTTAGCCAATAAACGCCCACTGCTGGGTAAAGGGTTCCCCCAATGTTCTCCTCATAGATCGGTCCTGTGCCGCCCGCATCCAATGGATTTCCGCGACCTGCACCAGATCGTCGGTCCACCTTGTGGGGGGCTTGCGAGTTCCTGTACTTGGCCTCCACTCTAGGACCTTTTCGCCCCAACGGCCGTTTATCATCATCATCATGTCAGCCAATAGACGTCCACTGCTGGACATAGGCCTCCCCCAATGTTCTCCACACAGATCGGTCCTGTGCCGCCCGCATCCAATGGATTCCTACAACCTTCACCAGATCGTCGGTCAACCTTGTGAGGGGCCTGCCACGGCTGCGGCTTCCTACTCGAGGACTTTTCCGCCCCAACTGCCGTCGGTTCTCCCCGCTATGTGCCCTGCCCATTGCCACTTGAAACATGCAATCCTTAGGGCTATGTCTGTGGCCTTAATTCTCCTGCGGATCTCATCATTTCTGATACGATCACGAAAAGAGACTCCGAGCATAGCCCTCTCCATTGCTCTCTGGGTGATTTGGAGCCGTTTATACTTAGATAGATTATAACTATAGAAACAGAATTGGATTGGATCGTTATATAAACTCGTTAGTATTTAATTCCCGGCAAAGGTTTTTCCCACCTCCTTAGGTGGGTGGTTAGATGCTGCGTAACTTTAATATTGAAATACCTGTGTGAATATTTTACTTTCATTCATCCACGTAGTTCTCACTTTGAAATATTCCATCGGTAGAGAATAGCTATACTCCTTGGTTTTTCTTGGTTACTCGTAGCTAATATACATACCGACGATGTCGTAATGTTGCGGAGGTAGCCGACTCGATAATCTCGATATTTAACGTCATCGAATAGTATCGATATAATATTCTACATGTGGTAGCTTGTCAATAGCTCTTTAGTATTTTTTTTTATTGTTATTCAATCATGTTAAAGCTGTTAGCTATTCTAAAAGAAAATATATTGACATTATTGTTATCTATAGTATCGATAGTCAATCGATAGTATTTCTACCACTAGCTCCGCGGTGAGGTAAAACATCGTGAGGAAACTACTCTACACTACTCGCATAATTACTCAAAATTGTGGATATCTATTTGAGATAATGATTCTGGACGTTTAACGTCTAAGGGTTGCGAAACGCAGACGGCAGTCGCTTCATTGTGATTACCAGACTCCCAAACCCTGTATCATAGTGCAAGCGTACCCTGGGCTCCAAAGCGATAGCTTTGGACGCAACCAGGATTTACATCCTAAGATTAGGATGCCTTATCTTCTTAAGGTTTTATTATATATAATATTTATAATATTAATATTATATATAATACTATAAATTAATGTTAGAGAAAGTCCAAAAGGCTTTCCTTCGTTATTATTATAAGCGGATATATGGATATTATCCTTTTATGTATCCTACCATGTTATTGCTGGGAATGTTGGAGATGAACTCTTTGGAGGTCAGGAGGACACGGGTAGAGATTTCCACTGCTATTGCGATACTGCGCGGGAGCCTGGACTCGCCTGATTGTGTTGAACATCTATCGCGTATGTTTGTCCCTGATGAGTATCTGCGTATACGCTCTGGTCGCAGGCATCGGCTGTGCGCAGTCGCCGCTCTGTCGCATGCATCACACGCTTAACGCACTCTTGACATTGCATCCAGAACTAGACATATTTACAGATAATGTTAAGTCCTTAGTAAATAAAATTGATATGTGTTTATAAATACAATAAGAGCTAATTATGTATAATTATGTAATTGGGTTTATGCCGTACAATTATATTAAATAAATAAATAAATATATCACACTCGCAAATACTAAAAACACCCGCGATAAACCTATATGAAAATCAATAACAGGCACTTCAACCGAATCGTACGGTTCCGGATTTATCACCGAATATACGTGAAATCCGCGGATACGGCGTTATAAATCGCTTTTATACGTACCAATGACATACTTCATCATTTATTCCTAGACTCCGAAATCGAGTTGAGAGCCGGTTTTCACACAAATGTGGCGAATTCCTCAATTATCATAATAAAGTAGGGTCGCCTATCCTGCTTCAGTGCACGGGGGGTGTAGGCGTGCGAGTGGGATAGTAGAGTATCGATTTTGCTTTTATTTTTATTCGCTTATGGGACATTCATGTATTTTGAATTTGATGTTAAATAAAGTTGAGTGCGATGTGCTTGTAACATCTGGGTAGTGTTTTGATAGGAATATCTTATTTATTTTGGTTGCATTTGGGGTTATTTTTGGCTCTATGTATCTGTTTACGCATCATCAACGCCGCGCGCGAGCGGCGGCAAACTAGGCAAACTTGGAGGGACGCATGCGGGGGGTGGGGCGGAAGAAGACGACACGGCGCGGCGGGGCGGCGCGCGCGCCGCCAACGACACTGCTTTTCAATTCGGATCCAGACACGGAAGGCCGCGGCATCCTAATTCTATTGTTTTACAAACCAGTTGTAAATTTCTTTTGTTTTTAAAATTAAATTCAGTATTCTTATTCAAGACAATAAAGTTACTTCATTGAATATCGCCCTGAACCCACCTGATCATAGTAAAAGCATCAACATTTGGTCCTTCATCGTCGGATCATCAACACGGAGGATCAGCGCAGCAACAGCATCGCAGCAAACGTACTTACGCGAACGTTACGCGAGCGACCTGCATCTACCCGCAACGTAAATTGTGCAGCGAGGGCGCTGCTTCGAGAAGCTTCTGGAACTGTAAGTACTTGCTTTTGTCTCTCACACATACACCACAATGACAAAAAGGAGGCAATCGAGTGTAGGAATTGAATCTAACGAAGATATTATTCGGGATTTAGTCAAAAAGAGAAGTGTCGTAAAGTGTAAATTAACATTATTCACGAAATTTGTAAATTCTATAGATGTCTTGCAATTAAATGAATCAATTAAAACAGAACTTAAAGAGCGTTTTCAAAGATCGCAAGTTCTTTTTGATAAATTCTCGGAAATTCAGGACGACTTAGATGTTATCGTACCCGAAAGTCTTGTAGAAAAAGAATTAGTCGAGAGAGAAACCTTTGAAAATCAGTTTTATGCGCTTGTAACCAAATGTAAGTGTATTTTAAAAGATTCTGAATCATCTCAAAGCACATCTAATCAAAGGTCCATGGTTAAGTTACCTACGATTTCTTTACCTAAATTCGACGGTAGTTATGATCAATGGCTCGAGTTCCGCGATACATATCTATCTGTTATTCATAACTGTAGTGATCTAGATAACGTACAGAAATTTCACTATTTGCGTTCAGTGTTAACAGGTAACGCGTTGCAAGTTATAAAATCATTAGAGTTTTCATCAGACAATTATATCACAGCCTGGGATCTGTTAGAAAACAGGTATAATAACAACCGGCTATTAGTTCATAACCATTGTAAGGCTTTGTTTGCTGCACAGACTATCAATACGGAGTCGCCCTCCCAAATTCGAAAATTAATTGACACTGTTTTGAGAAACGTTCGCGCACTCAAAACGTTAGGTGAACCTACCGACCATTGGGACACTTTAATTGTCTACATAATAGTCACCAAGTTAGATTCGTCTACGGAACGGGAGTGGGAACTTCACAAAAGCACAATAACTCGTAATAACCAAAAAATATCTTTGTCAGACTTAATCAAATTTCTCAAAGATAGGGCCGACGTATTGGAGACAATTAAAGTGTCGCAGAATAAATACGTAGATGATAGTAATAGGAAACCGCCGTCGTCAAATCACAGTAAATTCACGCATAGTCATGTTACTGCTCAAAAGGTTTTTGATAAATCATCCAATTCGTCTAATTCGTCAAAACGTTACTCGTGTATAATGTGCCAAGCGAATCACCCACTTTATGCATGTAATGATTTTCTTAAATTATCAATAGTAAATCGATATAAATATGTCAATGATAAAAATCTTTGCAGTAACTGTTTGCGCGGCGGCCATTCAATTGAGAATTGTTGGTTCGGTCCGTGCAAACATTGTAACAAGAAGCATAATTCGTTATTACACAAAGAATATGACACTGGTGCATCTTTAACATCATCAGCTGTCGCAGGTACCTCGCAGGCGGTGTTGCCGCACGAGGATAATTCAAATAATCGTACGCATACGCTTTGTACGTCATCTCACCAGGCTAGTAATTCGCTTTATCAGGACAATAATTTAATAAGTTGCAATTCACACGCATTACCGCAACATGTTTTGTTAGCCACTGCCTTAGTGGAGATAGCTGACAGAAATAACAAATATCACACATTCAGGGCGCTTCTTGACAGTGGAAGTCAGCATTGTTTTATTTCAGAATCAATTTGCAAAAATCTTAATATTCCAATGATACAGTCCGCAGTCGAAGTTACAGGAGTAGGCAATTGTATAACAAATTCAACAAAATCATGTGAAATTCAGTTGCGTTCTAAAACGAGTTCATACAATACGCGCATTAATTGTTTTGTCTTAAATCGTATCACTGCTCAGTTGCCGGCTTTAGCAAATAATGGTAATATTCAAATTCCAGAAAATATTCAACTTGCAGATCCGAACTTTTACTTATCTAACGAGATAGACTTATTACTGGGCGCAGATATTTTCTGGGAGCTCCTAAATAAGGGTTTAATTCGTTTGCCAAATGGGCCATACCTACAAAATACCAAATTAGGTTGGATCATTTCAGGCTCAGTTCAATCAAATAACAACTCGCGCATTAATCGAGTAAATTGTAATTTTTCATTGGATAAACAGCTAAGACTTTTTTGGGAGCTCGAAGAAATTATTCCAAATAAAAAACATCTGTTATCAAAGTCCGAAAGCGCATGCGAAAAATTATTTACATCAACCACTTCGCGCGACCATACGGGTCGGTTTTCGGTGCGCATTCCACTGTCCGAGTCAGCTGATGCGCTAGGCGACTCACTTGCTATCGCCGAGAACCGGTTTCGCGCGTTGGAGCGCAAGTTACAACAATGCACCCCTGAATATAAGCAATTATACAGTGGGTTCATGAGTGAATATTTAGCCTTAGGTCACATGACGCGCATTACTGACTATTCTTCACCACATTATTTTTTACCTCACCACGGAGTTTTTAGAGACCATAGTACTACCACGAAACTTAGGGTTGTATTTAATGCAAGTGAAAAAACAACGTCAGGTAAATCATTAAACGACATACAATTAGTGGGTCCTGCTTTATTAAATGATTTAGTTTCAATTTTATTAAGATTTAGACAATTTAAATTCGTAGCTTGCGCCGACGTCGAAAAGATGTATAGGCAGATATTGATACAACCAGATCAACGCTACTTACAATTAATTCTCTGGAGGGAAAATCCTAATGAACCCATCGGTATTTATCAGCTTAACACTGTCACGTACGGCACGGCCTCTGCGCCATTTCTCAGTATGCGATGCCTAAAACAACTTGCATCCGAGAGCACCGATGATGTCATAGCACAAGTTATTAATGACGATTTTTATGTAGATGATTTAATTACGGGTCATGAGGATAAGCAAATTTTATTAAAAATATGTGAAGAGGTCTCGAACATATTAAAATCTGGGTGTTTTCCGTTGAGAAAGTGGGTATTTAATTCACAATATTCAGAATCTACCTCCAAAGAATTCTCATTAGGTGATAATTGTCACACAAAAACATTAGGATTGGGCTGGTTGTACGATAGCGATGAATTGTACTTCACTACAAAATGTGAGCAAAATGAGGCATGTATAACCAAACGGACAGTTCTTTCAGTAATTTCACAAATTTTTGACCCTCTAGGATTATTAGGACCTACTACTGTCATAGCGAAACAAATATTGCAAAAGTTGTGGTTACTAAAAAGTAATTGGGATGATCCCTTGCCTAGTAACATTTTAAATGAGTGGCAAATCTTTATTAGCAAACTGCACTATTTGAATGATTTACGGATACCTCGTCATATTAAAGGTAATAATAACACGCAACGTATAGAACTACATATTTTTACAGATGCATCACAAAGCGCCTACGGGGCGTGTGCATATGTACGAACAGTATCCGAAAACTCTGAAATAACGGTTCATTTATTGTGCGCAAAAAGTAAAGTAGCCCCTGTTTCCCCAATCTCTGTACCCCGATTAGAATTGTCGGGTGCGTTAGTGGGTGCTAGGTTATACGATAAAATCATTAAATCGCTCAGACTAACATTTAATAACGTATACTTTTGGTCGGATTCTACTATCGTACTAGGGTGGCTTAGGATGTCGCCTTCATTATTGAAAACATTCGTGCAAAACAGAGTTGTAGAAATAAATGAATTGACGGGTGATTTACCGTGGGCGCACGTCGCAGGTAAACAAAACCCTGCTGACTTGTTATCACGCGGAGTGCACCTCGATGCGTTGTCCTGCTCGCACCTGTGGTGGACCGGGCCGGTATTTTTGCACGAGCCTAACGCTGAATGGGAGCATGATAACAATATCGACTTAGAAAATCATCACGAGTTACCGGAAGTAAATAAAACTCGGGTGACCATGACGATTCAAAGTGAATCGGACAATTTTTTATTTACTCGATTTTCATCATACAATAAATTAATAAGGGTAACTGCATATATTTTACGTTTTTTGAATAACTGTCGTATGAAAAATTCTAAGCGTGACGGTCCGCTTTCGGTAGATGAATTGGATGATTCATTAATGACTTTAACGCGTTTATGTCAAAAGCAATCGTTTTCTAAAATAATTTATGAATTAAAGGCTGAACGTTGTGTTAATTTTCCGCGTAACATTTCAAATCTAAATGTTTTTCTAGATAAAAATAATTTAATAAGAGTTGGTGGTCGATTATCTAACTCGGACTCATTTAGTTACGAAAAGAAGCATCCATTGTTGTTGTGCAGCAAACACAGTTTTACGAAGCTTCTTTTCCATCATCAGCATCAGGTTCTGCTTCATGCAGGGCCCCAGTTGCTGTTAGCTTCAATTAGAGATAGTGGTGGCCCCTTAGGGGACGTGATCTAGCCAGACAAATAGTACGTACCTTGTATTAAATGCATCCGCATGAACGCTAAACCGTACCAAGTTCAGATGGGAAACTTGCCTAATAAAAGAATCGAACAAGGTTATCCCTTCATTCGTTGCGGTGTGGACTACGCCGGGCCATTGTTCATTCTAAACCGTAAGGGAAGAGGCGCAAAGCTAGTAAAATGTTACATTTGTTTATTTATTTGCTTTATTACACGTGCGATTCACTTAGAATTGGTTACAGATCTTACATCTCAAGCATATTTACTCGCGTTAAAAAGGTTTATCTCTCGTCGTGGTAAACCAGCCGAAATCTTCTCAGATAACGGTAGGAATTTCGTAGGTGCCGCTAAAGAGCTCTCTGAATTTTTAAATAAAAATTATCAAGACATCGTTAATTTTGCAAGTAGTCATTCAATTAAATTCACATTTATTCCACCCTATTCGCCCCACTTTGGTGGTCTGTGGGAGGCAGGAGTCAAGTCATGTAAGTTCCATTTGCGTCGTGTATTAGAGACCTCGCCGGGACGACCACACAAAGTCTCGCCCGTTACGATCGTGTGGAGCAGATGAGGCAGCACTTTTGGCGAAGGTGGTCAAAGGAGTATATATCAGAACTTCAAAAACGAACTAAGTGGCAGGAAAACAAGGACACAATGCAGATAACCCCAGAGGCATTAGTTCTGATCAAGGAGGATAATTTACCACCCCTGAAATGGCGCCTTGGTCGGGTATTACGCACTCATGCAGGCAAAGACGGCATCACACGAGTCGCGACCATAAAGACGGAGATTGGTGAAATTCAGCGAACATTCCCACGCATATGCCCACTGCTGCGATAACGCTAACACGAAACAATCACATTATTTTATTTCTTCGTTGGAACCGAATGCTTCCAAGGCCGGGGGCATGTTTACGCATCATCAACGCCGCGCGCGAGCGGCGGCAAACTAGGCAAACTTGGAGGGACGCATGCGGGGGGTGGGGCGGAAGAAGACGACACGGCGCGGCGGGGCGGCGCGCGCGCCGCCAACGACACTGCTTTTCAATTCGGATCCAGACACGGAAGGCCGCGGCATCCTAATTCTATTGTTTTACAAACCAGTTGTAAATTTCTTTTGTTTTTAAAATTAAATTCAGTATTCTTATTCAAGACAATAAAGTTACTTCATTGAATATCGCCCTGAACCCACCTGATCATAGTAAAAGCATCAACAGTATCTTTTAACAGACAAACAATAATGTGTTTGCAAGTAAATACGTTTTATTATGTTCGTAAGAATTTGCCGTGTGGTCCCCGGCAGAGTAGAATAGGCCACCCTCACTCTTACCGAGGTGTCGTAAAAGGCGGCTAAGGTAAAGCTGCTGGCATGATCATCAGCACCCAGAGAAGGAAAACTTTGCATTTATATCAAAACCCTCGCCAACCCGTCTGCCAAGCGTGGTGAGTATGGCAATTACCCCTCATGTGATTGAGGGAGGCCCGTGCCCCAGCAGTGGGGACTTAAATGGGCTGACGATGACGATGAAGTTTTATTATTAAGTATTTTTATTATTTTACACATGGTTACTCAGAACGCTATGATGGTCCGTCTCTGGAATACTGGATAAAAGCAGTAAAGGGTGTCGCGTGCTGCAAAGACAAGATTTGACATTATATTATTTTTTTATGCTAGAGGCGACAAACGAGCAAGCGAGTCACCTGATGGAAAGCAATCATCGCCGCCCAGTAACATCCGCGAAATCAGAGAGATCGCTAATTTGTTGCCGGCCTTTTTAAAAAGGAGTACGCTCTTCTCTTGAGGGTCCCTAAGTCGTAGCCGTCGGGAAATACTCCCATAGGTATACTGTTCCACAGAACTGAGGTACGTGGTAGAAAGACAGCGAAAAACGCACAGTATTAGACCGCCATCTATCGAGATGATGATAAAAAGTAAAGTATCAGCATATAACTGCCCCACTGCAGGGAAAAGGCCTCCTTAACTTAAATTTTGCATTTGTATTCAATTTGCCTTCTACATGCAAATTCATTGTTATGAATGATATATGTCAGTTTAAGGTGTTCCAAAATGGTGAGTAGATTTAAAGATAATACTCGAACCAAATACTCCTGGCAGTTGGTCGTGTTAATTCCCGTCTTGATTAATTATGGTTATGGTTATGATTATTAGTCTATGTATGTATGTAAGTATGTTTGTATGTTCCCCGATCCGGCCTAAACTACCCAGCCGATTTTGATGAATGAGGTATTTAGTACTATGTAGTTACTAATAAGTTACAAGCAATAAATATTCTGATTTAAATACTAATACTTTATCTAATACTCCCCTACAGGTAAGGGATTATACAAGGTTTTCAACAGGGGTCGGAATTTGGTAGATCTACGTATTTATGCAGCGAAAGAATAAATCGGATATGGCTTAAATCCCGAGATTAATTTAAAAAAGCAGAAAAAAACCCGTGATTTATTAAATAAAAAGCTCGTTATTATGCAATAATCCTCATCTTTTGAACCATTTATAAATTTCAAAGTGATATCGGGGTGATGGGGTGACCGAGATAGGGGGTTTTTATAAAAGGGGTTTAAAGGGGGGTATCACAGTGGCGAACAATTGGAGAGGCCTACGTCCAGCAGTGGACTGCGATAGGCTGATGATGATGATGAAAGGGGAGTTTATAAAAAGGGTTAAAAGTTGGCTTAAAGGTTCGTAGCATACTTGTGATTCCACTGGTATCGTTGCGGGTGTCCATGGGCGGCAGCAATGGCTTACTAACAGGTGATCCGTCTGCTCGTCTGCCACCTATTACATAAAAATAATCAAAGTGGATGTATCTTTAGTTATTAACGTTAAGAGATATTTCTATAATGAGATTAAAAATCCAGGAATATCCATATTAAATTATCATTTCGTTGCAAGTATCAAAACTGATTCTTCGGTTATAGAGTAGAAAAGAAATTAGAAACTAATAATTATATCAAGTAGAAAATAATGTTGTTCTAAATCACTGTTACAATCAAAACATAGGACTACACAAAACCATTTATGAGGGCAACCCTTGGACGAAGTCCCGCGACCACTCAACCGCATCCCCATACATCAGGTGCTCAACCTCCGCTGCTCATTGTACCGGGTCATGGAATATTCATGACTCTGAAACGAGGGCCTGCAATGAAACGCAATGGAGTTGAAAAAATACTTATTTGAATAAGAGACTTTAAATGTTCGTGGAAATATTTTGAATTTGAGTCGTACAAACATAATTATAACTCACAAATGAGAAGAACCGGAAATTACTCGCTAATATGAGGACTGTAATCTTGTGATCAAAATTTTACCGTGGGAGAGCCACGCTTTGGCATGAATGAGCCGGCTCGACCTGGGTGATACCACGGCCTCACAGAAAACCGGCGTAAAGCAGCACTGTGCTGTGCTTCACTGCCTGAGTGAGGGTCCGGTTTAAAGGTTGGCAGCGCTCTTAGGGCTCCACTGATTTTCTGTGAGGCCGTGGTATCACTCTGGTCGAGTCGGCCCATTCATGCCGAAGCGTGGCTCAGCCACGGTAATTCCTTGGAAGTTTTCTTGTATTCTGACGTATCATCATAATTTACAAGAACTTTAATTTTGAAAACCTTTAAAAACCTCCACAAATTCTGAACAGAGATATCCCCTAACGATATTGAACTTCGAATAACGGATCCTGAACTGGAAAAGAAGAAAGTTGGTTCCAAAGCCGCAAAGTCACGTAACGCTCACTCAAAGACTGCCCACTCAGAAAGTGATAAAACTCAAAGATGGTGGACTCGCCTCCCATTTTGCATAATTTCATATATTATTTAAGTGGCAACTTTTCGACTCGTTTGCATAATCTGGGGAGAGTGGCTCGCGAATACTAATTCCTTGAAAGTTTTGATGTGGGCGACTTTATCTTGTAAGAAGTTGTGTAATTGTTAAATGCACGTGGAAATGGTAAAAGGTTTCCTATCCAACGGCTATAAAGGATCTTCTGTGTTCAAATTATGATACATCGGCTGTGGCGGCCAAACTCAACCAAAATAACGGGTACAGTTGTAACTGTGTCCACAATAATAAGTATATGTAATAAATACACAATGTGGGCCTTCCAGATACCATAATCTGCAGGTTCTGTCGCGAGGACGAGGAAACGATTATCCAAGTCCTCTGCGATTGCATATCGCTGCACCGCTGCAGAAGCCGGCAAGGCGGCCTAGGAGCACACATGATCTCAGCAGACGAGATCAAAAGCTCCCCCATCACCTCCATTCTCGGGTTTATCCTGGAACTGGAGCTACATGAGGTGCTGTAATAGGTTATGGGGCTGCCACAATAGATCATCTACCGGTCACAGTGGCTATGAGACGCAAGGCTTTTTTATGAGAAAGGGAGGCAAACTAGCAAGTAAGTCTCCTGATGGTAAGTGATCACCGCCGCCCCCATGGACGGCATCATGTCCATACATCAGCCATACCAGAAGGAATGGAGATGCGTTGCCATCCTTTTAGAAAGGTATAGGCTCGTTTCTTGAAGATCTCAATGTCGTACCGGTTCGGAAATACAGCTACGGGAAGTTTTTTTTTTTTTTTTTAATAATGGCTCTGCGTCTTGCCGCAACTTGCCAATGTCAAGTGATTAAAGAGACACGTTTCTTTTTTTGTTGAAATTGGACGGTGATGCGAGTTGGTGTTGATGAGTCTCTTTAATTGAGTTTGTTATTATTATTTTAAAAAATAAATAAGTTTAAATACAGACAGAACACCACCTAAAACAAACAAAACAGTACAATAGACAACACAGTATAACTTGGGAGATTCTTATTATTTGTTGTTATAATCTAATATTATATAAGTAAATATATTTACATAAATATTTAATAGCAGATTTATGGGAAAGGGAAAGGAGGTAGGGGAAGTTAATGGGGCGAGGGATTTTTGGGGGTAGGACGTCATATAAAGAGGTAGGGTACCTTTGACAGTTGAAGAAGATGTGCTCTGGGGTACCCTCATCAAGGCCGCATTCACAAAGAGAGGAATCTTTAACATGAATCTTTTTTAAGAAGACCGGTGTACAGGCGTGGCCAATTCGCAAGCGACAAACCGTGGAGATGGTGATCTTATTTATGTCTTTATGTTTGAAGAACCATGGTTGATTCCACAATCAGGAGGTGCGTGTCAAAAAATGACGTGTAAAGCGCACGGTGGTGGACCTCCACCCATTCAGATGGATAAAAGAATAAAGAGAATACACATTCTCTATTCCCATATTCCTATATCCTCATATTCCGATGGGACAACAGTGTGACACGACCGAAGAGACTCAGGTGCAGGCCCAATGGCTTAACGTGCTTTCCGAGGTACGGGGATACAAGACCGCCAACTTTCTGACTCCAGGCTGACACTGAGAATTTTTTTACCGAAAAACTCAGGTACACATTTTGTCCTGACCTGAGAATTGAACCCGGGACCCGAATCTTTTAGCGGTGGCATTACTTAACAACTAGTGAACCGTTTCCTTGTCTGCCTGCCACTCATCACATATAAGAGCATATTGAAACGTTCTGGCTATCTAGTTACTGACTCTCTGTATGGTTATATAATTAGGTACTTATTTACCCGCTTCAATAAGACGTCAAGCCCACCCCCCCATCTCTAAAGGTTGGAACTCAACAAGGCGTCCGCCATATCTAAAGTACGCTCCTCTAAAAATCCTTCAAGCAAACAAAGAGCGTTCTCTTGGTGAACAAAAAATGGGTATTGAAACCTAGTGACACAATGCGGATACGACCTGACATCATCAGGGAATGGGGACGCGAAATAATAAGGCTTCGTTTTGGTCCAATTTGGAGGAGATGGAAGGGCGAACCCAATGAGCGATGGAACTCAGTGGATAAGAGCCTGTGCCCTCTAAATGGGTATTTGTAGGTTCCGATTGCTTGGCAAGCACTACTGGATTTTTAAATCTAGGAATCATCATTTCAGCCAATAGACGTCCACTGCTGGACTAGGCC
>CM032485.1:1186287-1203143 GCA_019059595.1 Marasmia exigua | reverse complement strand
CTTGCTGTTTGTCGCCTCTAGCTTAAAAAATCTATATTTGCCCCTCTAGACTTGGTACTCATAAACGTACTCCTAATTTATGCACGCTACGTATGAAAGTAAACCTCGCTTTCCGCTTCGCCTTGGCCAGTTTTTAATGAAGTGGCTTATTTTTTCTACTTTTACTATTTAGTGAGTATAGTACCTATTCAGTATCCATACCAGCATCATTATATCAGGATTTGGGAGGTTTGCTGTAACAAGGATGATTGTTTCTAACAACGAAATTCGAAATAGACGCCATTTACGATTGACATCACCAGCAAAGGCAGATATGGGCTTTGTTGAACAGGGAGAAGTTGAAAAAGACATTCTGAACAAAATATATAAAATATTCAAATTTATACATAGGGTAAACATTTACTTCCATTTAACCACCTCTTATACCAAACATTTTGAGCAACATTTGTTCTATGACTTTAGGAAGTAGAAGCTAAAATCCTTCGTCCAAAGCTGTCGCTATGAAACCCGGGGTATGCTTAGACCATTATCAGGATTTAATTACAATGAAGCGGCTACCATATGACTTTCATAGCCTTCAAACAGGGGCACCATACCAACTGAATCATAGTTACACGATCTGACCTTTGCAACCCTCAAACAAGGAAACCAGACCACTTGAAGTTTACATGTTTCATGAATTATCAGAAACGTAAAGGTGTCCTATTTTATGTGTATAATTTTTTTTTAATAAATTACCAGACAAATTCAAGTATTCTAAATTTAAAAAAGAAAAAAATGGTTAACTTGTAATTGATTTTATAGTGTTCAGGAATATTTAAATTATAAAGAGGAGTGTCTGTTCGAAAGGTCTTATTTCAAAATAAACAAAATTTTAAAGGAAACATTTTTTTATCCTTAAAAATAAGACCTATTGAACATACCTTTTGATTGAATATGTTTTACACACAGAAATAAACCCATTTGGCCCGGAACGTCAAAGTATAGAAATAGGCATTTTTGAACAGACACTCCTCAGGAACCTAATGGTTTATAACCGAGTATAACCATAATGCGTTTATGTCTCAAAAGGTAAGTTCAAGTGATACTATATATGTAACTATTTTAAGATAATTTTCGTAACCTTGCTTTCCATACACAATAAAGAGCTTACTTACTTCCTCCTGATGTTTTCCTACGCCGCTGAGCTAATGGTAGAAATGAGCAAATCGTCGACGAGATGCGGAACTTCCGGAAGGAGATGGCCGAGCTGAGGGAGTCCCTCCTGGCTGTGGACAAGCGTCTGGAAAGCGTAGAGCAAAGGGTAGCTGCGCTGGAACAACGAGAGACGGTGAGCAGGGAAGAGTTGGGTAGGACAGCTGATTTGGAGCGCACTATCAGAGAACTTCGCTCCGAGCTGAATGATCGAGACCAGGAGGCTCTTAGTTCGGACCTCGAAATCGGTCAGCTGCCTGAGGAGAAGGGTGAGAATATCATCCACACCGTTACGCTGCTTGCCTCGCAGCTGGGTGTAACGCTGGAAGAACGGGATGTGGTGTACGCCGAGCGTGTGGGCGCGCCCCCGGGCGGCGCAGGCGAGGGCCGCGCGCGCCGCGTCGTGGTGCGGCTGACGCGCCGCCACCTGCGCGACGAGCTGCTCCGGGCCGCGCGCGTGCGTCGCTCCGTCTCGAGTGCCGCTGGAGGTCGCATCTTCCTTAACGAGCGTCTGACACGCCCGAACCGCCAGCTGTTTTTCCGAGTCCGGGAGGAGTGCCGGAGGTTGCAGTGGAGGTACTCCTGGACGAAACGAGGCCGGATCTTCGCGCGCCAGGATGATGGAAAAGCCCGCATTTCAACTGCGCACACAAGATGATCTCGCTCGAGTATTCGGGCCACAAGCGATCTGAGTCGCGGCAACCTGCAAAAATATATATAATTAAGCTTAAATCATTTCTAATATTATATTATGTTTATTTATTATTTCTGAATATTTATCACCTACCTAGAATTTCAAAGGCAAAAAGTTCATCTAATTGCAGCGCCTTAGCTCAGTTCCTAGGCAAACATATTGTGTGTGTCTTAGTAGCAACCCAGTATAGTAAGAAACAAAAGGAGACGTCATCATCCAAGAATATATTTTATTGTTATTTGTACAACCATGTCAACTTAAATGTAGCTTGTATTTATATCTTTAACAACAGACTAAGGCCATACTTACAGATCGAAGAGTATAAAAATATTTACACTAAAAACCACTACACAATAAACAAGAATATTTTTAACAAAACAAATAAACCTTATCTACTAAACCTAAATACACTATACATCATTATATACACATTAAACAAATCATCCAATCATTGCTATAGAAATGCACAGTATATTAACAATAATATACCTTATAACAGATACATAGGCACTACACTATTCTACTACTATATACATTATAGACTAACACACTATTTTACAAAATTCAAAACTCATCTAATCAATAGCTTATACCTACCAGTACACTATATACTCCAGGGAATCTCGCACAAATATGTCTTACACTCAAGATATGTATTTGAACATTTAAAATGGGTGTCAGTAGAAACCTAAAAGTAGGTCTTTTCAATGCGGGTTCACTCGGCACTAGGCATGAGGAATTCACAGTGGCAGTGCAGGACATGGTCCCGGATATCCTGGCTATCAATGAAACGTGGCTTAAAGCAGGGGAGGACGATAGGGCACCCAAACTGCCGGGTTACCGCCTGAGACATATTCCTAGACCGGTTGGAACCAGGGGGGGACGTGGTGGTGGCGTGGGTTTTTATATCCGGAGGGGAGTCAACGCCCGAACACTCCAACACCCCGCAACATCGATGGTGGAGCAAATGTGGCTCAAAGTGCGCTCATACAACCAGGATATACTGGTTGGAACCGCTTATAGGCCCCCATGGCAGGATCCTAATGAGTTCCTGGATGCCATAGCAGACTCCGTTGCCACACTGGCAAGATTTGACGGCATTGTTTTGGTTGGGGACTTCAACATTAACTTGCTGGGTCCTAGCAGCATTAGATCAAAGCTGCTCAGTGACTTTCTATATAGACTCAACCTCAACCAAGTGATTGAGCAGCCCACACACCATACCGAACAAAGCAGCAGCCTGATTGATCTGATTTGCACGGATGTACGAGTTCATCAGGTAAAGGTCAAACACACCCCTGATTTGGGAGGACACGCCATGCTGGTTGGGGAATTCAAAATAAAGAAGGAAAAGGTGCCCCCCCAAATAATCAGCTACAGACCACTAAAAAACATATTGGTCAATCAATTCAATAAGGATCTAGACACTGTTGATTGGCGGTACTATCACAGGATCAGAGATGTCAACTTACTAACTAGCGTTTTCACAACCTGGATAGTCGCATTATTTGATCTTCATGCCCCAGTGACTACTAGAAAATTTCGACACCCTCCCCACCCCTGGATCACTGATTGTGTCAGAGATATGATGGAAATTAGAGACAAATACCACACTCAATATAAATTTGATAAGTCAAATGGCAGCAGGGAGTGTTATAAAAATATGAAACACTTGGTAATTGAGGCCATTGAACGTGAAAAAAGAAATTTTTTCTCCACACACATCTCTTCGCACATTGGCAATTCAAAAAAATTGTGGAAGAACATGAAATCTACAATATTACCTAACAAAAAAAGTACAAATGATCTTCCACCACATTACAACAACCCCAGTGAAATAAATGAACATTTTCTCAACATACCTCACAATGAGCGAGTGTCAATATCCCAGCTGACATATTTCCAGCACCACAGACATGGCACAGCAACCTTTTCTCTGCAGCCAGTCTCGGAAGACGCGGTGCTGAGGGTTATCAATGGGCTTAAGTCAAACGCTCAGGGAAGTGATGGGGTGTCATTGGACATGGTGAAACTAACGCTACCTCAATCCCTGGCTGCTATCACTGCCATCATCAACCAATCAATAGTGGATGGAGTCTTTCCTGACAGCTGGAAGATAGCAATTATTAAGCCCTTACCAAAAACCAGTGTCCCATCAACCATGACTGACCTACGACCAATCAGTCTCCTGCCCATCATCTCCAAGGTCTTGGAAAGAGTCGTCTGTGACCAACTGACGAAATATATTGAAGACAACAACATACTTCCTCAAAGGCAGTCAGGCTTCCGCAGAGGTCATGGTACTGTCACTGCTCTGGCAGACGTTATTGATAATCTGCTGGCAGCTCAGGATCGTGGTCAGCTCAGCATGCTGCTGCTCTTGGACTTCTCCCGCGCGTTTGATACTATAGATCCCACGTTATTGCTAGCAAAACTTGCCTACTACGGAATTGAGTCAAGCACAATCAATTGGTTCTATAGTTATCTTCATGGGAGACAGCAGTATGTCGAGTTGACAAAGGCTGATGGGACTAAACTGAAATCAGCTCCACGCGAGGTCAACCGTGGTGTGCCCCAGGGGTCCATCTTAGGACCTATCTTGTATACTCTGTACAGCGCAGACATCACTGATTGTATTAAGAACTGCAATCACCATCTTTATGCCGATGACTTACAGATGTATCTATCCTTTGAGGCAAGTGATCATGAAGATGCAGTGACCAGAGTAAATGACGATTTAAGGCGTATCACTGAGTGGTGCAATGCCAGCTGCCTTGTATTGAATCCAAAAAAGTCGAAACTTCTGTTGGTTGGCTCTAAATATAACATAAAAAAACTAGATAATAAGCCTCTGAATGTACACATTAACGGGGAGCAGATAGAGCGCGTAAACGAAGCCAGGAATCTAGGACTGATCATTGATACCCATCTGAATTTCGAAAGCCATATTGCCGAGTGCTCGCGTAATTGCTTCTACCGATTAAAATTACTGTACAAAATCAGACCATATTTGTGCGAGAAATTGAGGAAACTGCTTTGCGAGTCATTAATCATGTCAAAACTAAACTATTGTGATGTTGTGTACGGGCCATGTATTTTGGGTAGAACAAGCAATTTAATCCAAAGAGTACAGAATGCTTGCGCTCGCTTCTGTTATCACATCCCGCCACGCTCACATGTCACACCTTTCATCAATGACTCCAATATGCTTAAGATGGAGGCACGTAGGAAAGTGCACCTAGCTACCCTACTCTTTGGCATCATCAAAACAGGAAAGCCACACTACCTGTTCGAGAAACTCGATTGGGCTCGTGATCGGAGCAGGTATCCTCGTAGAACATGCACACACACCTTCGTTACTGCGAAGCACCGCACTCAGGCTTTTCGGGGTTCCTTTAGGTACGCAAGTTCCCACTGTTGGAACAATTTGCCCCCTCCTCTGCGTGACCTGAAATCAGTATTCACTTTTAAAAGACGGTTAAAGGAACACTTACTACACATGCAAAAAACGACACACTTACCGTCGGCGATTTCACGTCGCGTGATGGATTTGAGTAGCTCGGTGCCCCGGCACGGGGGGCGGACATGCTGAAACTCATAATTTCTTTCCCTCTGGCCGCCCTCCCTGATAGGAATAATGGGGGCTGCGTCGTTTAAACCAGTAGGTACTCCACATCACTTCCGCCACCACTAGCGGCCAACGCCCATCCGCTTCACAATGAGGGTAACTCACATCTCACTTCGACCAAGCCTGTCATAACTACATTGCTCAATTACTCCACACAAAAGTAAATACTACCTTCTCCTCTCACAAGTTTAACTTTTGATTGAATTGTTGTGTCCGAATCTAAATTAGTTCACTGTGATGTGACAGTTGTGAGTGATTGTCATACTGACATTATATTTTGTTTTTGTAGCATAGACAAGCGTCACAAATGTAACTTTTTTCTTTTTTTTAATTATTTATTGGCCTTGGTACATAGTCATGTTGTGTGATGATGCAGTACACTGCGTCAAGAAAGTCGTGGCAACGGATTTTTGAGGAACTAACGTAAATCCCGTGAAGTACGGGATGATGCCGCATTTTGATGTCTCGGTAGTGGCGCCACTGTGTCGCACTTGTACATCACACCCAGAAATTTTATTGTGTTTGTTGTGTTCTTTTTGTTGTATGCTTTGTATTGTACCTGTTGTGTCTCGGTCTAGAATGTTGACTTTCTGTATTAATATTTATTTATGTATTTCAATATATATCTGCCACATTGTACACTTCTTTTAATATGTAATATACGTGTATAATATGTCTATTCCCACCTGCATTAAATATTGTATTCCTTCTTTTAGATCCTACCTAACTCACTCGCAACCAGGTCCCACCAGAATACCAGCGCTGCTGCGGCATCGCAGATAATGCCGTAGCAGCAAATGCTGAGGCTGGGACCTGATTGGCCACTCCCTTCACTTATTACTTATAAAATGTAATATACATCATCCAATGTTTCCGCTGTTGTATGTCATACTTTATTATTGTATATTGTTTGTGGCCAATAAATGTATTTTCTTTCTTTCTTTCTTTCAAATTTATTTGTAAAATCCAGAAGTGCATACTTGGATTAGATCTGCGACCTCCCTTAGGGCTAATATCTAAAGCGCGTTCTTATCATCATTTCAGCCAATAGACGTCCACTGCTGGACATAGGCCTCCCCCAATGTTCTCCACACAGATCGGTCCTGTGCCGCCCGCATCCAATGGATTCCCGCGATCTTCACCAGATCGTCGGTCCACCTTGTGGGGGGCTTGCCACGGCTGCGACTTCCTGTACGTGGCCTCCACTCGAGGACCTTTCCGCCCCAACGGCCGTCTGTTCTCCTCGCTATGTGCCCTGCCCATTGCCACTTGAGGCATGCAATCCTTTGGGCTATGTCTGTAACCTTAGTTCTCCTGCGGATCTCATCATTTCCGATACGATCACGCAGGGAGACTCCGAGCATAGCCCTCTCCATTGCTCTCTGGGTGACTTTGAGCCTCCTTAATCGGCACATTGTAAGCGGCCACGTTTCGGTTCCGTATGTCATCACTGGCAACACACACGCATTGAAGACTTTCGTCTTGAGGCACTGCGTTCGTATCACTGAAATACTGTTGCTCTCTTTTTTTATGAGAAAGGGAGACAAATGAGAACCGAGTCATCTGATGGTAAGTGATCACCGCCGCCCATGGACATCAGCCACACCCAAAGGAGTGGAGATGCGTTGCCGGCCTTTTAGGAAGGTATAGGATCGTTTCTTGAAGATCTCAATGTCGTGGGAATTTGATTCCACAATGAGGAGGTGCGTGGCGAAAATGACGTGTAAAGCACACGGTGGTGGACCCCACCCAGATGGTATGGGTGGAATCCTAGTTTACGGCGTGTGTATTGCTCTCTTCCTTAAGTAATTTCGCCCTACTAATGCTTATCTTTCTTTCCAGCCTTGCCGCGGCAACATCTCACTCTTAGAAGAGGATATCTGGCGAGAGCAGCAGTGCAGTGCTCACGACAACACTCCTTATGGAGGGGAGCTGTTCCACTGGAGCGCCCACAGAGACGAGGCGGAGCCATGTGCTCTAACCTGCCGAGGCACGCCGCAGCACTCCGGGCAGAGCCCCGAGCCGGTAGGATATTTATTTCTCATCAGTTACACCACATATTTTTAATGTGATAGGTGGTAGACGAAATGGAACACCTGATGATAAGCGATTGTCGCCGCCCATGGACATCCGCGACACCAGTGGAATCACAAGTGCGCTGCCCAACTTTAACTCTCTTTGGCAGCGCCAGTTTTCTGTGAGGCCGTGGTATCTCTTCAGTCGACTCGGCCCATTCATACCAAAGCGTGGCTCTTCCACGGTCAAAAATCACGATATCATGGATGCCTAAACGTGACCGCCTCTCTTACAAGAGCAAAGCGACAGACAAGCCTTTTGTGGGAGAGCCACGCTTCGGCATGAACGGCGGTGGCCCGACCGGAGTGATACCACGGCCTCACAGAAAACCGGTGTGAAGCAGCACTGTGCTGTGTTTCGCTGCGTGAGTGAGAGTACCGGAGGCTTATGACTCCACTCGTGTCGCGGGTGTCCATGGTCGGTGGAAATCGCTTACCATCAGTTGATCCGTCTACGCGTCTGCTACCTATGACATAAAAAAACCTGTTGTTAATTAAAATGACCCTAGTTTGGCTATTCTAGGCTTAAATCATGATCGTCTGAAATAAGAGTATTTTGTGCTCCAGAGGCACGTTAAGCCGATCCCATCACTATGATAGTGGGTATCCCACTAGGTTAGAGACCCCTGGAGCGGTTTGAAATTCTGAGACCAGGGACAACTCACACGATAAGAAATTTACTATTTATTAACCCCCGACGCAAAAACGACGGGGAGTTATGAGTTTGACGTGTCTGTGTGTCTGTCTATGGCATCGTAGCTCCCGAACAAATGAACCGATTTTGATTTTGTTTTTTTTTGTTTGAAAGATGAATAAGGGGGGAGTGTTCTTAGCTATCTTGGATAAAAATCGATCCAAGATGGCTGCTGTCACAGAGATATGGATTGTATGTTTTAACACAGCTCCCACAATATGAGCTTGAGTAGAAGAATATATTTATTGTGAAATCCAAGATGGCCGACGATGACGCCGTCTAGGGGTTTTTAAATTTTAAATTTAATTTGTAATCAAAATACATTGATATTTGTTTAGACGGTATCCCTGGATGAGGAGGACCGCGTGGTGGTTGCAGTGCTTGCGGCCAGGGTGTCAGACGGGACTCGCTGCCGAGCAGGCAGCTTGGACATGTGCATCGATGGACGGTGTCAGGTAAGACTAATACACACACCCTCTTATTACAAAACCAGATCTAAGAAAAGTTCCGGAACTCAACTCGTTCCATTCCTTTTTAACATTTAAAATAAATAAATATTTCACAACATCACATAGGCACATTGATCTGACTCCGAGGTAGGTAGCTCAAGCACCTGTGTTACGGATATCAGAACCAACAGCGGAATTACAAAAATATTTTGAACATATAATACTTTTCTTTTGTAAATACATAGTTATAATACATAGAAACACCCAGACCAATACAAACATGTTCATGCACACAAATGTTTGTACTGTGCGGGGTTCGGGACTTTAGATCGCGTTTTGTAATAAAGGGGACAGATCCCGCTGGGCCACAACTTTTTGTCGACAACGTGTCGGCAGCTTGAGTCACAGAACGTATTACTTTCCGAATGATTCAATAAAATGTGACACTATTTATTTTATATAGTATTGACTAGCTTACTGCCACACTCTTTCCGAGCCGGTGGTAGATTCGGATTATGTTTATTTTTTATATTATATTTTTTATATATTGACTGCCTCGGTGGCGCAGTGGTTAGTGGGTCGCACTTTAAAGCGACGGCTGCGCAAGAGGTCCCGGGTTCAATCCCCAGGTCGGGCCAAAACTTTGTACCTAAGTTTTCGGTAAGAAATTCTTAGTGGCAGCCCGGAGTCTGGAAGTTGGCGGTCTTGTACCCCCGTGTCTCGGAAAGCACGTTAATCCGTTGGTCCTGCGCCCAATCCCTCTCTGGTCGTGTCACAGTAGTGTCCCATCGAAATATGAGGGTAAGGGAATAGAGAGTGCACTTGTCTTTGCACACACATTTGAGCACTATAATATATCCTGCGTACGTGGCTGATCGTTGAGATTGGCCGCCGTAGCCGTAATCGGTTGGAGGATAATATATTTTTTATATTTACGTATCAACATATATTTGTATTAACATGCTTAGACAATTGTCTACGTTAACATGTAAATTATACATAAGTACTTTATATATAGTTTTAAATTACTTATATGTATGACGGCTTTGATTTTGACTTTGACTCAAAGACGTCAAATAAACTTTAAGCCCCTTATTATAAAACGCGATCTAAGAATAGTTCCGGATATAAATTCATGCCCGCTCTTTTAAACAATGCGAATTGGAACGGGTTGGCTTGAGCTTTAGTACGGTAATAAACTTTCGATCGCAATTTATAATAAGGTGGTAATGGTTACTTTGACATTTATTTCAATACGCATAAAAACTATCTATAATTCGGGGACGAACCGATTGGAACAGTGGTAGTGAACGCTGCCTCTGATACAAGGGTTGCGGGTTCGATCCCCGCACAGTACAAACATTTGTATGCATGAACATGTTTGTTTGTATTGGTCTGGGTGTTTGCTATGTATTATAAGTATGTATTTACAAAATAAAAGTATTATATGTATATATTTGTAACCCCACTGTTGATTCTGATATCCGTCACACAGGTGCTTGAGCTACCTATCTCGGAGTCAGATCAATGTATGTGATGTTGTGAAATATTTATTTATTTATTTATAATTAAGGCTTAATTTGACGTCCCAGAGTGCGTTAGTTAGCGTATATGTAACATTGACTCACTAGTTCTAGATTAAAGGTACGTGAATGGGTTATCAATATAAGAGTATTTGTTTTTTGGACTAAAGTGTAAATATGCTCCAATTTTAATTTATTGCACTATACGAAAATTTAACGTTTCACACAGAAATACTACCTATTCCTACGATCTACAGGGCAGAAATAAAACAAGGCCAAGTTGAAAATAAAAGCCTGCAAATTCTTACAATACCATTCAGTCCTTTTCCCATCTACTTCGGCTCACAAAGACTCCGGTGTCTAAATTACACCATTATTTCCAGATTAATTTCCAGGTTGTCGCAGACGCTGGATTTTAAGACTACAGTGCTCGCAAAGTTATTGTGACTTTGTCCGGGAGAATAAGGCCGCGCTTTGAAAGTATTTACGTCGCATTTATTATTACGATTAACATATTTTAGAGAAAGTGAAAGATTGCGTTAAGACTTGTGATCTGATAATCGGACACTTGTTTATCCGAACTAAGCACTAAAGCAAATTTAAATAAATATTTTTTTCACAACATCACATGCATTGATCTGACTCCAAGATAGGTAGCTCAAGCACCTGTGTTACGAACATCAGAATCAACAGTGGGATTACAAAAACATTTTAAACATATAATACTTTTCTTTTGTAAATATATCATTTTAATACATAGAAAACACCCAGACCAATACAAACAGACATGTTCATGCACACAAATGTTTGTACTGTGCGGGCGGGGATCGACCCGTTCCAGCAGAACAAAACCCAGAGGCAGTGGCAGTGACCGCTCACTGCCACTGCTCCAAACGGGTCGACAATTATTTTAAAAGGTGAAATAATTCAATTTAATATCAATTTTACAATTGGTTTGTCTAAAATAATTAAACTTAGGCAAACATTAATATAAATATCAGGACCTTTAGAGCACATTCCACATGTCAATGTCAATGGATTCAAAATGTCCATAAAAATTTTAAAAATGGTAAGTTAGGTAAACAAGCACCCGATTATCCAAGAGCCAAACTTCGGCATGAATGGGCCGGCTCGACCGGAGTGATACCACGGCCTCACAGAACACCGGCGTGAAGCAGCACTGTGCCGTGTTTCGTTGCGTGAGTTAGGGTACCGGAGGCCCAATCCGGGGGATAGGGGGGTTTAAAGGTTGGCAGCAAACCTGTGACTCCACTGGTATCGCGGGTGTCCATGGGCGGCGGCAATTGCTTACCATCAGGTGATCCGTCTGTTCGTCTGCCTACCTATTTCAATAAAAAAAAAAGATAATCCGATCACTAGTTATGACTTGTGAATATTTTTTTTATTACTTTTTTACTATTTTGACTTCTTGTAACTTTTCAAGATGAAATAAAAATGTAAAAAGTCTATTATCAAATATCATACCCTTAGACGATGTTATTTTTTAGCTGGACCTAGGGCTGCGAAGTTCACATTGCGCTAAGGCTTACCAATATAAACAGACATGTTCATACGCACAAATGTTTGTACTCTGCGGGGATCGAACCCGCAACCCATGCATCAGACGCAGCGTTCACTAACATTGATCCGGGTCGTCTGTCTAAAAACATCTAATAAACAAATTGTTTCTGATAATAATTCCTAACTATCTACCAAACTTGGCCGTCTCCACTACCGTGCGCCACATTCTGCGTTGACGCGCGGCATTCCTCGTACGAACGCGGTTATATCTCGAGTAAGGCGTAAAGCAACATAAGCTTCGTTTATTTGAGACAAGAATTTTCCGCCCAGTTTTTCCCCGTATTTCCCGGGCCCATAGAAATGTGTTATAAATAGAAGAATATGATGGTGAAAATGGAATTCTTTTGAGATGACGATTCTTTTATAACCTTTGTTTCAGTCAAGAATGGAATAAAGATGTTTTGTGAGAGGAAATGAATGATAGGAAACAAGCCTTTATTATTAGCCTCTATACTTAGCACCTTAAGATGTCGCGTAACGGAGGGTTACGGAGCTAGAAGGTAGGGGGAAGAAGAAAAGATAAGAATAGAGGGAAGAGGGCTATAATTATAAGAGGTATGTACAATGATGGCTCGTCCAAAAATCTTAAATCTAACTTAAAACTAACTTAAAACTAGCTATTTACACCGGTACACTACACTAAATATATATACAAGGTAAAAGTTCAAAAATGGGCAACCGTGGTAGGGCGGTAACACAGGGTGAGCGCAGGCAGCGCGCCGGTAGGATCCAGCGTCGCAAGAGGCGGGCGGTAGGGCTCCGCCGAGCGCAGGAGGCAGCAAATGGGGCGCGCGACGCAGATACGCGCACGCCGCAAGCCGGCCGCGGGTAGGCGCGACGCGGATACGCGCACGAATGAAGGTAGACGCGCGTAGGTGCAGGGAGGCAACACCCTTGATGCCCCGGCACCGTTACTCAACGGGTAAACGTATACTGGCACTGTTATAGCTTGAGGTTCTGAGCTTCTTCAGAGCTGGTGGTAGACTGGTGGTCCTGCCCATGTGCGTCCTTTTATATTGCCCATGCGCATTCTATTCTACAACATTCAAATTTTAAAATTCATACAATATAGAATATTCTCGAAACATAGCTAAACTCCATAGTTAAATTTGAATAGACAATTCGATAGAAAAATAAAAACAGTTAGACAACGTCAGCTGTCGGACAATGTCAGATAGACAATCTAAATATTTACAACAATAACTTTAAATTTATTTACAGATAAAAATGTACAAGGAACATTAAAATAACACATATAAGAGTAATGCTAATACAAGACATAACCATAAAATGATATACAAGCTCTATAGCAAACGGAAAACGAAGCTCTATAGTTAACACCAAAGGTAACTTTCTTTATGGGTAGTTATGTAGTATAACGAAGCCCCTGCAGGCTGCGTTACATAACGTAGAGTAACGGTGCCGGGGCACGAAGGGTGTTGCCTCCCTGCACCTACGCGCGTCTACCTTCCTTCGTGCGCGTATCCGCGTCGCGCCTACCCGCGGCCGGCTTGCGGCGTGCGCGTATCTGCGTCGCGCGCCCCATTTGCCGCCTCCTGCGCTCGGCGGAGCCCTACCGCCCGCCTCTTGCGACACTGGATCCTACCGGCGCGCTGCCTGTGCTCACCCTGTGTTACCGCCCTACCACGGTTGCCCATTTTGAACTTTTACCTTGTATATATATTTAGAGTAGTGTACCGGTGTAAATAGCTAGTTTTAAGTTAGTTTTAAGTTAGATTTAAGATATTTGGACGAGCCATCATTGTACATACCTCTTATAATTATAGCCCTCTTCCCTCTATTCTTATCTTTTCTTCTTCCCCCTACCTTTTAGCTCCGTAACCCTCCGTTACGCGACAGTTTGCAATAAAATATTTACAATAGTTTTTATTTTATTTACTTTATTTTAGTGAGAAAAATAGAGGAAGAATAGGGAAAGAAATATCTAAGAAGTAAGAGACGTCTAATAGAGAGCCAAAAGGTATGTTATATACAGAAACTTGTGCAAGTTTATTTTAGAATTTTGAGAACAGGGAGGGATTCTATAGAGTTGGGCGCCAGACTGTCGCGTAACGGAGGGTTACGGAGCTAGAAGGTAGGGGGAAGAAGAAAAGATAAGAATAGAGGGAAGAGGGCTATAATTATAAGAGGTATGTACAATGATGGCTCGTCCAAAAATCTTAAATCTAACTTAAAACTAACTTAAAACTAGCTATTTACACCGGTACACTACACTAAATATATATACAAGGTAAAAGTTCAAAAATGGGCAACCGTGGTAGGGCGGTAACACAGGGTGAGCGCAGGCAGCGCGCCGGTAGGATCCAGCGTCGCAAGAGGCGGGCGGTAGGGCTCCGCCGAGCGCAGGAGGCAGCAAATGGGGCGCGCGACGCAGATACGCGCACGCCGCAAGCCGGCCGCGGGTAGGCGCGACGCGGATACGCGCACGAATGAAGGTAGACGCGCGTAGGTGCAGGGAGGCAACACCCTTGATGCCCCGGCACCGTTACTCAACGGGTAAACGTATACTGGCACTGTTATAGCTTGAGGTTCTGAGCTTCTTCAGAGCTGGTGGTAGACTGGTGGTCCTGCCCATGTGCGTCCTTTTATATTGCCCATGCGCATTCTATTCTACAACATTCAAATTTTAAAATTCATACAATATAGAATATTCTCGAAACATAGCTAAACTCCATAGTTAAATTTGAATAGACAATTCGATAGAAAAATAAAAACAGTTAGACAACGTCAGCTGTCGGACAATGTCAGATAGACAATCTAAATATTTACAACAATAACTTTAAATTTATTTACAGATAAAAATGTACAAGGAACATTAAAATAACACATATAAGAGTAATGCTAATACAAGACATAACCATAAAATGATATACAAGCTCTATAGCAAACGGAAAACGAAGCTCTATAGTTAACACCAAAGGTAACTTTCTTTATGGGTAGTTATGTAGTATAACGAAGCCCCTGCAGGCTGCGTTACATAACGTAGAGTAACGGTGCCGGGGCACGAAGGGTGTTGCCTCCCTGCACCTACGCGCGTCTACCTTCCTTCGTGCGCGTATCCGCGTCGCGCTACCCGCGGCCGGCTGCGGCGTGCGCGTATCTGCGTCGCGCGCCCCATTTGCCGCCTCCTGCGCTCGGCGGAGCCCTACCGCCCGCCTCTTGCGACACTGGATCCTACCGGCGCGCTGCCTGTGCTCACCCTGTGTTACCGCCCTACCACGGTTGCCCATTTTGAACTTTTTACCTTGTATATATATTTAGAGTAGTGTACCGGTGTAAATAGCTAGTTTTAAGTTAGTTTTAAGTTAGATTTAAGATATTTTGGACGAGCCATCATTGTACATACCTCTTATAATTAAGCCCCTCTTCCCTCTATTCTTATCTTTTCTTCTTCCCCCTACCTTTTATGCTCCGTAACCCTCCGTTACGCGACAGTTTGCAATAAAATATTTACAATAGTTTTTATTTTATTTACTTCTATTTTAGTGAGAAAAATAGAGGAAGAATAGGGAAAGAAATATCTAAGAAGTAAGAGACGTCTAATAGAGAGCCAAAAGGTATGTTATATACAGAAACTTGTGCAAGTTTATTTTAGAATTTTGAGAACAGGGAGGGATTCTATAGAGTTGGGCGCCAGACTGTCGCGTAACGGAGGGTTACGGAGCTAGAAGGTAGGGGGAAGAAGAAAAGATAAGAATAGAGGGAAGAGGGCTATAATTATAAGAGGTATGTACAATGATGGCTCGTCCAAAAATCTTAAATCTAACTTAAAACTAACTTAAAACTAGCTATTTACACCGGTACACTACACTAAATATATATACAAGGTAAAAGTTCAAAAATGGGCAACCGTGGTAGGGCGGTAACACAGGGTGAGCGCAGGCAGCGCGCCGGTAGGATCCAGCGTCGCAAGAGGCGGGCGGTAGGGCTCCGCCGAGCGCAGGAGGCAGCAAATGGGGCGCGCGACGCAGATACGCGCACGCCGCAAGCCGGCCGCGGGTAGGCGCGACGCGGATACGCGCACGAATGAAGGTAGACGCGCGTAGGTGCAGGGAGGCAACACCCTTGATGCCCCGGCACCGTTACTAACGGGTAAACGTATACTGGCACTGTTATAGCTGAGGTTCTGAGCTTCTTCAGAGCTGGTGGTAGACTGGTGGTCCTGCCCATGTGCGTCCTTTTATATTGCCCATGCGCATTCTATTCTACAACATTCAAATTTTAAAATTCATACAATATAGAATATTCTCGAAACATAGCTAAACTCCATAGTTAAATTTGAATAGACAATTCGATAGAAAAATAAAAACAGTTAGACAACGTCAGCTGTCGGACAATGTCAGATAGACAATCTAAATATTTACAAACAATAACTTTAAATTTATTTACAGATAAAAATGTACAAGGAACATTAAAATAACACATATAAGAGTAATGCTAATACAAGACATAACCATAAAATGATATACAAGCTCTATAGCAAACGGAAAACGAAGCTCTATAGTTAACACCAAAGGTAACTTTCTTTATGGGTAGTTATGTAGTATAACGAAGCCCCTGCAGGCTGCGTTACAAAGAATGTATTTATAATTAGTGGCCCGCCTTCATTTCGTTTCGGAATATCATTTCCATTTTATACCAATAGATGGCGTTAGGTATCGATTACATACAGGCGTTACGTGTTTTATTTACATAGATCGGTCCCTGGGGATGGTGCCGCAGGTGAACCATGTGACCAACATGGCTAAGCTTGCACGCACCGTACTCAGACCTATGTTAACATCACCCGCGCTGCCTCTAGCAACCAAAGTACGTATGTACAAAACGTACATACGTACAAGGTTGACATACGCCACCCCAGCTTGGTACTACCTGTGCAGTACACAACAGCGGAACCGACTGCAGGCACAGCAGAACATTTCCCTCCGCGTCGTTACAGGAGCGGGGCGCTGCGTTCGCAACGCGACCATAGCGCGACCTGGAGATGCATCCCTGGA